>VWPV01006718.1:0-16484 GCA_013389885.1 Geococcyx californianus
TCTCAGGTGGATCTCACCCAGCCGCATAGACTCGTGTGCATTTAGGTGGTGTAGCAGGTCCCTAAACACTTGGATTATGGGGGTACCATCCTGCTCTCCATTCCTGTCTTCCAGGTCAGGGGCCTGGGTACCTGCAGAACAACTGGACTTACTATAAACCTGACGAGAAGCTGGCATTAGTACCTCATCATCACTATGTTTCCCCTCACTTTTAACAAAGGATGGAGATTCTCTATAGCCCTTCTTTTGCTGCTAATACAGTTATAAAAACATTTTCTGTTGTCTTCTATGGCAGTAATCAGATTAAGTTCTAGTTGGGCCCTTCTTATTTTCTTACTCTGTTGTTTTGCAGTACAGTATTCCACTATTGGGACTTGAATGCACCAAAGATACAACACATGTGCTTCATGTTTTATTTGATGACCAAAAAACAAATTTTTGGCATCAGAAGCTATAACATCCGGGCAAGATCAGTCACTGCAGGGTGCTATTACACCTGTTCCTGGGCTTTGCTCCTGAATACTAGCATTCTTCCTCACAGTACATGAATAAAAAAATGTATATCTCTCAAACAGTGCACTAACAGACACTAATCGACTCTGAGCATCTTTAGAAGCCTGTAGCAGACACTTTGTCAACAGTACTGCAACAAGCAATTCTTATGTTTCATTTTCTCCTTCTTAATCTTTAGAAAGCCAACGGGGTATGGACCAACTCTGCCAAATTGTTTATTAAACAAAGATAATCATAAAATTCTGCGCTATTAGTCTTGTGTCCAAATTAATGTTCATATGTATCAAAGATTTTTTTAAATTGCTAACTTATACTACTACTGAAAGTGAAATAACATTCCTTTATTTCCACCAACTCACCCCATGTATCCCCCCTCCCTCCATACATATATATTTTTTTTCATGTGGTGCATACCTTCATCTATCAGTACCACCTCAAAGTGCTGACACACATTCCTTACATTTTATGGAAATTCCAGGCTGCCTTTTTGTTAAAAGTTATACTATTTTGGGTCAAAATGATTTATTTCTGTACCTTAAAACAGAAGGCATTCAACTTTTTTTTTTTTTTTTTTGGCATAAATTTCAGCAAACAGTTTACTGAGATTGTGAATTTTGCTGGGAGAACCTGGGCCACAGATGAGCTCTAGAACTGTATCTTTACCGTTTCAAAAATCTCACAGTCCAGTTACATGATCCTCTGCTAGTGCAGCCCATGAACCACTAAAATCAGGATATCAGCCTCAGGACAAGCTGGTGCAAAGAATAAATGTGTTTTAATAATCTTGTATTTTTCCAAAAGATTAGGGCTACAGGTCCAACAGAAACCTAAATCCAAAGTTGCCTTACCATTTTTCAGCAGGACTTTTGAAGAGATTATGGTAACAAGATTAACTCCTTGCTCTCAAGGACTGATCTTGATTGAATGAGATTCTATAGGTACATCAGGAACAAAATGAAGACTTGGAAAAATGTGGGTCCTCTCTGGAAGGAAGCAAGAGACCTGGTTACCTGGACATGGAGAAGGCTGGGGCACTCCGTGACTTTCTTGCATTGTTGTACAGTGGCAAGGGCTCAAGCAAGTCACAAAAAGCAAAGGCAGGGACTGGAAGAATGAAGAACTGGTCGCTGCAGGAGATCAGATTTGAGACCATCTAAGGAACGTGAAGGTATGCAAGGCCATGGGACCTGATGAGATGCATCCATGGGTCCTGAGGGAACTTGTGGATGAAGATGCTAAGCCATTATGCATGATATTTGAGAAGTCATGGCAGTCAGGTAAACTTCCCACTGACTGGAAAAGTGGAAATATAATCCTCATTTTCACAAAGGGAAAAAAGAAGACCTGGGGCACTACAGGGCAGTTAGTTTCACCTCTGTGCCTGGCAAGATCACTGAGCATATCCTCCTGGAAACTATGCTAAGGAACATGGAAAACAGGGAGATGGTGACAGCCAACATGCCTTCACTAAAGTCAAACTGTGCCTGATGAAATTTGTGGCCTTCTACAACAGGGTTACAGGGTTGGTGGATAAGGGAAGAGTAACTGAAATGATCTACCTGGACTTGTGCAAAGCATTTGACACTGTCCCGCTTGACATTCTTGTCTCTAAATCAGAGAGACATTGATTTGACACATGGACCACTTGCTGCATAAGAACTGGCTGAATGGTCACACCTCCAGTTGCAGTCAACGGCTCAATGTCCAAGTGGAAACCAGTGACAAGTGGTGCTCCTCAGGGGGTCTGTATCAGGACCAGTGCTGTTTAACATCTTGCAGAAATGGACAGCGGGATTGAGAGCAAATTTGATGACAATATCAAACTGTGGTGTGGTCAACATGCTGGAGGGAAGGGATGCCATCCAGAGGGATCCTGACAGGCTTGAAAGATAGGCCTGTGCGAATCTCATTAAGTTCAACAAGGCCAACTGCAAGATCCTGCATATGGGTTGAGGGAACCCCAAGCACAAATATAGGCTGGGCAGAGAACAGATTGACAGCAGCCCTGAAGAGAAGGACTTGGGGGTGCTGGAGGATGAGAAGCCAGCAAGGTATGCTTGCAGCCCAGAAAGCCAGTCATATACTGGGCTGCATCAAAAGAAGTGCGAGTAGCAGGTTGATTCTGCCCATCTATTCAGCTCTCGTGAGACTCACTACAGTACCACATTCAACTCTGGAGCTCCCGACATAAGGACACAGACCCGATGGACCAAGTCCAGAAGAGGCCAGGAAGACGATATGAGAGGGCTGTAGCACCTCCCATATGAGGACAAGCTGAGAAAGTTGAGGTTCTTCAGCCTAGACAACAGAAGGCTCAAGGGAGACCTTACAGTGACCTTCTAGTACTTAAAGGGGGCCTACAAGAAAGCTGGGGAAAGACTTCTTTCTTACAAGAGCATGTTAGTGACAGGACAAGGGGCAATGGCTTTAAACTCTTAAGAGGGTAACTTGAGGGTAGTTAGTCACTGGAATGAGTTGCCTAGAAAAGTCATGGATGCCTCACCCCAGGAGGTTTTCAAGGCCAGGCTGGACTTGAGCAACCTGATCCATTGGAAGGGGAGTTTGAACTGGATGATCTTCAATGTCCTTTCCAGTCCAAAGCATTCTATGATTCTATGATAATAAGTTACTTAATCATTAGTATTAACACTACTAACTCCACAAACAACGTTTAATGTAATAAAACATGAAGCCTCAATAAGTCACTATAGCTAGTAGGAAGTATTATTCTTTGATTTTGTCACTTTTTTGCAAAGATTGCCATATTGGGCGGTTATTCTTCAAACGATGGAGGTTAATTTGCCTCTTACACTCGCAATCAACATATTCGTAATGACTAGGATGACTTCATAAAAGATAGTTTCTAATTCTTTCTGGAACGTAATCGTGTTCTCAATACCTTCCAGTGCAAATGGGATTTGATCTGTTTATGACAGAAATTTAAACCTTTCTCACCACTTTGTCATTAAATTACTTCATAAACACAGAGTATGAATAGGCTACCAACAAAAATTATCCACATGGCAAAACTTATAACGTGCAAATTAAAGCCCACCTGAAGTGTTTGTATTTACCAGTGTTCCTTAATCTTTAGTCACTGACTTCTAGCTTTCAGATTGTGTTTCAACTGTCAGTTTCGACTTGCAAGTGTACTGTACAGCCAAGAACAAGCCTGACAGATCACTTCTCACACCATGCACCATTACCAAAAGAACTCTGATGAGGTCCTTCAGTAGGAGATGTATTATTTAAAAAAAATAAACCCACCTTCATTCCCAATACTGATAACCAGGACTTACTCTGTCAAGGCCTCCAATGTTAAAGTTCAGTAGTCTCCTTAATCCACAAAACACTATTTTAAATAATCTTCATTTAGTCAATATAGTCCATCTTCTTGAGAACTGATGTCTTAACTCATTCCTCTCAAAGAGGAAATAACATAGCATGATGCTAGCTACACATTTTCCATTACGTGTTGTTTGTATAATTATATTCTGCCAGACTGGTCCAAGCCAGGAATAAATACACTAATTTTCTCATCAAGCATTCTGAAATAACTAATGAAATATGGTGTGCAAATTTTCTTCATAGATGAGAATAAAACTCTAAACACAAGTAGACAAAATCTGTATTGCTTTCAAGAGCATGCATCTTTAAATTAGTTTACATTTTCTAGCAAATAATTTATTACAGATTTTAGTACATTACTTGTATCCATAACTTGAATTGTTAAATTTTATGATGGAGATGATTTTTACCATAATTACATTTTTATAAATATATTTGTCCAAAGCACCGAAATAAACTAGTACTTGCTGTTGGGAATACAAGATGCAATTGAAATAATTTTGAAAATAAATCAGTTCTAGAATAGACATTCGTAAAAAATAGCTTTAAAAAACCCCGCTTTTTAAAACGATAAGCTTCTGGTGGCTCCTGTGCTAATTACACTCTGACCATTTTAAGGCAACACATGCTCTCAACTCTGAATTGCTGCTTTTATTAGGTGGAGATACTGGACTGCTTCAGTGGCAAATAGCCTAGCAAAATAGGGCAAATCTGTCTAGAAGTCAATAGGAAGCAGAGCAGCAAAAGATACCCTGAAGCAATTTTACATTTAAGAGCAACCTACTTATGACAAGATACATTAATTTCAATAGCAATAAAAACAGACAAGAGCATCCATCCCAATAATGCATTAGTTTAAAACTACTGATTACAGAAAGAACTTCGGTGATTTTGAAATACTACCAGTGCCATGAGTTACAGATTGAGACCCCATATAATCAGGGATTATGTGTCTTTAATTTTTCATTGACCAAAATCTATCAGAAATGGGAATGTGATAGCTTAATGGCTTCATGCTTAAATCTATGTAGACTGCAAACCAGTTGTGTCCTCTCCTGCCATCTGTTCCTTGATGGTACTTTATGATTAAGTCTAGTATTATAACGCACCCCAATTTTAAATACATCTTTGTATTTGTTAAGTACAGTGAAATGTTGAAAGAAGCACTTTAAAAAAGATTCTACACAAGCACACATCTCAAGAGTAATAAATATTGACTCTTACTCCTGTCTGTGTTTTAGCTTACCATGGCACAGTCTTCCCATTTACACATGAACGTTCCTTGTCTAATAAAGTTATAATTTTTGCAAAGTCTCTTCAACTGGAACACTGAGGCTCACTCTTGCTCTCTGTCAAATTTTGCAGTAATTACTGAAAGCGGATTTTTTTGTACATTTCAAATAATAAAGCAGCATTTCCATTATTTACTATTAGCAAGAAAATAATAAACACAAACGTGTTTTACAGAGAAATTTAATACAGAAGTGTCCTTTTAAAGTTAAAATAAAACCAGAGCCTTCACAAAATAATCAATGATCTCCAATCTGCTTAAAACATTTTAACCAACACCAGTCGAAACAGTGCATTGGGGCGACGAAGTTATCAGAAGCACCTCTGCATATGGGCCAAAAGGGGCACCAGCCTTCCTCAGTGTACTGTTTGATCAGTTTTAAAAATCATCAGTCATAATCAAAGGGACAGTCTGCTGGAGGTATGTATCAAAGAAGGGGGCAGATTCTTAAGTATAATATTGACAGTATCTGAACCTTGTGATCACGCACGTTGTGGAAATGTTGGTAAAAGATGGCATACTTCAAACTTCGCCCACATCTACCAGTATGATCAATTTCTGCTGCCAAACAGTACTTCCATGCTAAATCTATCAAAAAGGTAAAGAAAAAATTGTAACACAATTTCTACACCTCTAGCACATGTTCTGTGGGGTTTGTGTTGATAGAAATGGATTTAAACCAAGGACTTCCCCGATGAATAATTTATGGCACAGGCCACCCAATGCTGAAGTGTTGCAGAGAACTAACTGGGCACATTCTTATCCAAAAAACAGACGGCAATAAAATCTTTCCACCTCTTGAAGAGCACCATGCAAGCCCTGAGGTTGCAATGTATTGATGATATTGAATGATGCAATGGCCCACTGATATTGCACAACTGAAGAGTCGCAGTCTGACTTGCTGAAGACACCAGGGATGTACAGTCCAGACTTGCTGAAGTCTTTGATTTTGAATCCTGCTTAGCCATTGTATCTTTCTGTGCTTACACAGGACCCAGTAAAAGGACACTGTAATCCTAACCTGCAATAATCAAGGAAATGTTGGGATTTATACCAACCACTCTGATTTTTTAGTGGGCATTTATGACAATCTACCTCATATTTGTAATACATCTTTATTTCTACTCTTGAGAAATACTGTTTAAACAGCAATCAATGAAGAGTTAAAATGTTCATATATTTGTGCAGACATCTTCTCAAACATCTAAAGATATTGTTACAAATGCCATATCCATTCCCACAAAATAAGGTGTATATTAATACTTCAATTACAGGACACTTCGCACTTAGCAAAGATGACTATATGTGCCAAAATTTCAACAGTTGTATCAAAGGGAGTTTGCCTGATGCTAAGGTGATATTAGAAGTAGGTCTAACCTCATAAGCCTTCTGGCCCTTGCACAAAACCCCATTTTCTAGGGTTATGTCCAACATCATAAATTATTAGCAGTCTGAAAGCCCTATGCCTACTTTAAAAAAAAACCACCACAAGCAAGCGGCCTACAACAAATTGACTGGCTGGTGGGGATCACGAGGATCACTGCCAAGAACATAAAGAGTAGATATTGAGCATATGCAGACAGCTTCCCTTGTCCCTGCCTTAGCTCTGCAACTCTGACCATGCTGAACTACTCCCAGGGTGGCTACACAGTGCATAAGCTCTTTTGCTGGCACTCACAGCAGAGGAGCTGACTAATTACTCATGGCTGAAGTGTGCTAGCTCTATCTGAAGCTGTGGTGCACGCCTTTATGCTGAGTAACTCTCTCTCTCCCTCCTCCATCCATGTGAACCTGCTGCACCTCATGACCTCAGGGCAGCTCTGACCAACAACTGCTCTGCTGACTGGTCCCAATATCAGTGGTGTTATTTGCATTAAGACACATCTTCTGACATCCGTACACTTGCAGGTTTACATATGAATGGACAAAGAGCCAGACAAAAATCACAGTATATTCAAGAAACCTATAGAATGAGCTTTAATTTCTTCCTTCCAGGGTTTAAAAAAGGCAGAGTCCAGAACAGGCCAGGATTTTATCTGTCCTTTCTCTTTTCCTTAATAGAGATAAGGAAGATGCATGCAGGTATGCAAATTCCAAGAGAAAATAAGAGAGAAAATAAAAGGTTCACCTCCCATTTACAAAGCACACACCTGTATCACTTGATTTAACCACCCAAAATCCATAACTTCCAGGCTGACAAAGCAACAGCTATCATCACAGTATGAAACAACTTCACTGTTATTGTTTCAACCTATGAGGTGTACTCTTCTATCACGCTAAAATGTACTAAAAAAAAAAAAAAAGGCATTCTGCCAAAGATTGAGAATAGTGAATCACTACTCACTGCACCAACTAACCTAGGTGAGCTCCCAGCAATGGTCAGTGAGAACGTGGAACAGCCTCTGCTCCACAGCTGGCACAAGACAAGCTGGCGTCCACCAAATTAAAGAGCTTCACTGATGGAAAGGAAATTCTAATCAGATTCAGAGTATTACAGAACATTGCCACATAAAATGAACACTTCTGGGTATTAAATAATTGACAATACCTACAAGAAACAATTTGACAAATAAAATGTTTTTTTGAGCAAACAGATGAGAACCAGAAAGTCTGACAAATCCTTAACTACTTGAACAAATCTAAATATCCTACTAGAGCCATCCTGTTGGGGTTTTTTTTATTTGGATGGGTTTGGTTTTTTTATTTGGTTGGGTTTGGGTTTTTTTAATTGCAAAAGGCTTATTAACAAATATTGTTTGAAAAGGTAGAATTAGACTGCTGTGGTATTTGCACTATTCTGCCTTTCAAATTAAACTAAAACAAAAAGGCAGCACAGGATGCAAGACCACAGAACTAGCAAGAAAGAAAAGGGACATACCACAGAAACCCTGTACTGAGGACAATGACCACTGAAGTTTTGCTTTCTACTTTAAGCACTGTGCATTATTTTCCCTTTCAGCATAGGTAAACATTTTTTACTTCTCAAATGAGTTCAAATCTAAAGATCTATTCAGTCACACAGTAATCAACAGAGTAACTGAATACAATTTGACTTTGTGATTAACACCTCAATGCAACTGACCATTAAAACACTCAAAACATTTACACCTGCAATAATCCTGTGACAACAGTAAAATAAGCTTTACATAAGTAAGCACTGGCAGATCTGCATCACACGATGCAACATGCCTTGATGCCAAACATGAGACAGCACTTAAGTGAGAGATTATTTTTACAATCCAGCTTGGTAAGAACATTCTGCAAACATATAAGAAGAATAAGGCCAGAAAACTGTCATCACAGATAGGAACAGCAAGCAGTACAGAAGAAAGCAAATAAACATTTAGTACCCTTAGCAAATTGTATTTGTAGAGCTAACATGCTTTCTAAGATAATTCAAATACTAATATAAGGGAAAACAACTTATGCAGGATTTAACAGTAATACACATTAATGTACTCTTCTTTATTTAAGCTTAAAAAAATCTCTTAAGGCATTATTAAGTTTGTATATACAAGTTTTTCTTTTCAACTCTAAACAACTTCCAACATCACAGCAGTATGTACTTTCCTTTATTTGATAATCACAGCACTACCAAAAATAATGTCTCTTCTAGAAGACTTAGAAAAATGTTCCCTGGTTTTATTTTTTACTTTGAACTTTGCTGAAGCTATAAATTCTCAGAAATATTCAGTCACTACTCCAGATTCAAAGGAGTCTGACCACAGGTAAACATTTCAGCACACTGACTATTAAAAAAAGCAGGAAACGCTTACATGAGATCAGCCTAGCGAGATGACACAAAAGCTACTTATATATTGCCATTTCAGTGTCTAAAATGACCTTAAGTTCAAAAAACAGTGCTGCATAGATTTCCATTAAATACTTCTGGTTAGAACACTAGGATCTCCCTTTCTGATTAATTTCATAGAATCGTGGAATGGTTTGGGCTGGAAGGGACCTTAAAGATCATCCAGTTCCAATCCTTTTGCCATACACAGGGACATCTACTGGTTCAGGTTGCCCAAAGCACATTCCAACTTGGCCTTGAACACCTCCAGGGATGGGGCAGCCATGATTTCTCTGGGGAACCTGTGCCAGGGCCTCACCACCCCCACAGGAAAACATTTCTTCCTGACATCTCATCTAAATATCCTCTTTTTCAGCTGAAAACTATGATCCCTCATCCTATCCCTGCACTCCATGATAAAGAGACCCCTCTCCAGATCTTCTGCAAGGCCCTCTTAAAGTACTCAAAGACTGCTATAAGGTCACCCCAGAGACCTTAATTTATATGTAAAAGATTTACTGTAGTTCATAACAATGAATCAGACATCTTCATCTTTTTCCATACCAATTTTTAGACTACCAAGGGACAGATCGGAGCCCTTCATACAGACTATTCCAGAGAAAAAATCAAATGCAAGGCTCCCGGATATACGGGGATTACAAAACAAAGTATGTTAAATTTCTTGTAAAAATTTATAAAGTTTGCAAGCAATTTCATGGCCTCAGCATACTCACTGAGATGTGGCAAATTTTGCATGCACATCAATATAAGCAAAACCCCTCCTGATTTAGATACAAATAAGAGCACTGTATATGTCACCCTTTAACTGCCCAAAGCTACAAGATAAGTACACATATAAGGACCTGTAAAAGACATGCAACCTTTTAATCTCAAAACATTAATATTAATATTCTTGCTAAGGTGCAAACCAGCACTTCTTAAGTATGACATTTGTCTACATTCTATCACACATCAACAAGTATCTGTATTTTATTTTTGTCTGGCATCCACAATACTCCAAACATACAGCAAGCATATTTCCAGGCTACAAGGAAATTACACCAGACATTTTTTGCTCAAGTGTTTAAGAAAAACAAAGATAATGCACAAACAAAAACTAAATCAATAATTCCCCGCAGCTTAAAGTAAGATAAAATTCTGTGATAAACCTAAGCGGACTCGTTTATCAGTACAGAAAAGAAAGCAAATTTGAGTAGATTTAAATGGGCAACACCAATTCAAAGATTCATTCAATAGACAGGAATAGGATACAAGCCATTTATAAATTCATTCCTTACTATTTCCCAATCCAAAAATACAACATAAGATAGCTTTTGCTTCTTCCTCAGAGTAAGCCAATGGGAAAGCACAGCAATTGAATTTGGGTCAAGCAGTAGCCCTGCTTAGATCAAATGCCTTAACATCAATTAGTCCAACAAAACGAAGAGGGGACATTTTGCAAATACTGCTTAATAACGACTACCTAAAAGGCCATGCCACTTGGGAGCATCTTAAAGCATACACACAGGACTCCTAAAACAAAGTAAACAAGCAAACAGAAACTCCTACATAGTTATTACCAAGTAAACTCTGATCACTGAGGTTGTGTGCTCTAACAATGCAGCATTTCAAAAAAATGTTTCAATCCCTAAATAATTACTACATAGGGAGAAGTGGTACAGCACGAAAGACAAGGAAGACAACAAATTGGTATTTAGTTTAGAAAAAAGAGGAGGAACCAAAAATAGGAGGAAAATACAATAGAGCACAAAGCTATAAAGCCCCTTCTTAACACCAGAAATAAATGAGAAAAATGTAAAATAAGCTTCTCAAATTTAGCATAGGATTAAGATGTGCTTGATTTAGCAACCAATTTGTCAGTTAACCAGATCAGTTTTTAAAAGAAAGATCATAACACAGCAACACTTTGCAAGGTTTGTGGCATAGAGATCTGATGAACTATCCATGGAACAGTAAGAACTACAGCCTTGCCAGTGAGAGATGCGAACTAGTCAGACCAGGTAACATATCTGTAGCTAACCTAAACCTCTGGAACTTAATTATGCTCTACTACCAAGAAATACAGCAATGTCATAGGGCGATCAAGGCATCTCAGTCACCTGGGTAAACTGACCTTTCCTGTACAAAAATTAGAGCAAAACAAGTTGTGTGTTGCCTTTCCTTGCAACACAAGGAGCCAGGAGAGCGGCAGCACAGACGCAGAGCACAGAGCCAGCCCCACAAACAGAAATATTACAGCCAGCTGGAACTGGAACACTCACCCAGGCTCAATGTTGGGTGCTGCTGATGGCAAACGATGCTTAGAAGAGCCACCTGAACCACTAAATCACATAGCAGAGCCACTAGCGCAAAACCGGCTCAAAGTTATACTTGAAGCACTCCCCTCACGGTCCTGTGACTTCAGCTAAAGTGGACTCTGCCTGGTCTAAAGCAGTTCTATTCAGCAGCGCTGCACTATGCTCTCTGGCTGTTATCTCCTCCATTACCTTACCCAGGCATTTCTGTCCTGCAGTCTTCAAAGTAGTACAGGTTGTGTCCCTACATATAGAACAGCCTTAACTGAGCTGTCATAAAAGGAGACAGCTTGTTAGTATACTCTTACTTACTTTCCTGACAATAATACACATAAAACAGATGCCTGGAAAGCTATCAGTAAATTTATTACTTTTGTAGAGTGCTTTGAAACAGCATCTAGAACATCTGAAAATAAAACTAGAAAGTCATAGTGAATGTACACTGTTTCCTTGCCAGAACATTTTCAATGCTGAAAGGAGTTATTTTCATTTGAGATCTTTCAACTAAGATGGCTATTTATGGAACAGGCAGAGTGACTCAATAGAGCACCTCTGGTTTATGAAATGTTGTTTAAATAACCTTTTATTCCATGGCCCCAGCTACTACCATAGACTAAGGATGGAATAAGTAGCACACTACCGAAAGAAATCAGAAGTCATAGTCAAAGAAAGATACCGAAGAGAGCAAAGAAGTGGATATATATGTTCAAAGGAAGATTAGATTATTTACTTCCTAATCTTCAAAATACTGCAAGAAACAAGAAAAAAACTATGTAACAGTTTACTGCAAAGAAATAAATCACAGTACACAAGATGAAGGAAAGTGGACATCAACTGCAGAAAAGGGTACAAACCCATTTAAAACTAGCAGAACAAAGACAAGCAAAAATCAAACACTTAAAACACCCCACATTCAACCCCCACTTTCTTCCTCCTTACTTATCAAAACCAAGCATCTCAGAAGCATAGGTATCAGTCTACATCCACCTCATCTGCCCAATTCAAAGGACTGCAGGCACACGTTCAAGTCCAAACACAATCATTGCCATGTAAGAACTACCTTTTTCTTTTTTGTAATCAAAAGGTTTGAAACCCAAAAAAATTACTACAGTGCACATTTTGCTGAACCATTTATTAAAAGATTTTCTGTTTTACAAAAAAATTGAGTATTATAAATACAGGTTTCCGTAACAAATATCTAGGCCCTACTGCTGCAGAACCACTCTTAAGAGCAACTACTCTCACTACCAATGACATCTATCTCACATCTGTAGAAGCCGAACAGGGAGTGTCTGAAAAGTGTGAATCAAATCCATTCACTCCAAGAAAGTGAGAATACCTGACTTTTTTCTAAAATACATGCTCATATTTTCACTGCCAAACTCACCAACCTCATTTTTCCCCAAAATTTTTTCCATTTCCCTCCCCAACCAGAAACTCTTGCTACTTGCTCTTCTTTCACAAGAAAGAGTTAATTGGCTTGGAGTGTGTGTTCCTGCACTCCTTCACAGAGCCAGGCAGCTGGCTCAAGCACTAGAGATGGAGTCCAGTTTTCAGGGAAAGATACAGGCAAGCCAGAAGTATGGGCTGGCAAGTTCAACTGTTTGGAAAAAAGCATACAACTATGACTATGAGCTCAGAAAAGGAACCAATGAAGCAATCTACACATTCTAGACACACATCTTCAGAGTGATGGAAGAGTCAGCTGCTCCACCTGGAAAATCCTACATGTGCGAAAGGCCCGCTTGCGGATCCAGTCAGAAAAAAATAGTGCAAGAACAGCAAACGGGAGAAAACCAGAAGAACAATAAAACATTTCATCCTCTGATGTAGTTTTCAGCATATCTGGATACAATACCTGATGTGGATAGGACTAATGGACATATTCAATTAAGACAAAAGTTACCGATGTAATACTGCGATGCAAGCAGACAGGTTCTCCAGAGAGTGGATTAAATTAGCTTACAGTTTGGTTCCATAAATTACCGATTCTACATACAGTCTTTGTCCAATAATTTCTTTAAAATAGATCCATTTCCATAAATACAAAGCCTAGTAAAATAAACTACCAGAACTAAAATACAGTTTCAAGTCTTTGTTACTTGACCAGATATTAATGGTGGTGCTAAATGCAGTGAAAGTCCCAATCTTGTTATTACTTGCAGCTGTCTATTCTTATTGAAAGAAACCAGTAAGACTCTTGTCAGTTTGGGAACCGCAGTTCATAGAAAAAGACTTTCAGCATTTTTTACACAATCCTACTGGAATTCAATTAACAAATATCAGAAAACAATACCTATCAAAAAGAAAAACTAAAACCACTTAGAAAATGAGTGTTTCTGTAAGAATATGTTTATCTTTTTGGATCCGAAAAGTATATAAACAGTACAACACTAAGAGTACAAAAAAGCGAGTCAGGTTCTGGAAAGATATCTCTAGGACAACTAAGTATTATTTTACTGTAATTGCATCTAGATGTGCAACAGGTGAGTAATCAGTCAAATTATACAATTTCATTTATTTTAGTCGTATACACAACATGTTTTAATCAAGTATACGAGCACTTCATAATGTTAGAAGTATTATGATACAGAGGTACAGTAAAGTTACAAAGCATTCTTGGTATGTTCCTCTACCTTCCTGCCATGAGAGAGCACCGCTGCAATGATCTCCTGCGTTCTGATTTATTTCCAAGCAGCATGACCCCTTTTTGTATCAAAGAACACAAAGATAAAGGCTCAGATTTAGAAAGACAGATGGGTTTCTATCCAGAAGTATCAGATACTGACTGATCCCACCAGAAGGTAGGTAACCGAATACTTCTGAAGAACTGGATCTAAGTTTAAACAGGAAATGAGAGCCATTCTGTCAAGTTAGGAGCTAATACTATAACGCTGGAACTCTGCTTAATTAACTAAATTGGCTTGTAGCATTACTAGTGAAGGAAGAGCTCTTCTTGGGACACTGAATGGAATCTGTGAAATTCTCATGTACTACAATGTCCAAAAAGTCAAAGCCAAAAGACAGAGTAATTCATTAAATTCCTTGTATTTCTCATGTATAAGGTACTAAAACTCAATGCTGATAAAACCCGAGCATCTTGGTGCCATTATTCTGCAACTATTCCAAAGCTGACATTGATTTTCTCTGTCTGAATCACTACAATTGTTGAAAAGAAATTTGGGTTAGACAAGCACAAGGAGAAACAAATGTCATACTAGCAAACTCTCACTTGTAGCTGACAGAGAGTAGGATTAACTCTTTTTTAACCGAACAAAAAAACCTTCCCTAAGTAACAAAGCCACTTTTTTTGATCCTGTAGCTGTTTACAAACCATGCCTAATCCAATATTAACACTCACTTTTATGGTCAAAGTATTTGTTTTTTCATCATTGGGAAAAAAAAGGAAGAAAAAAGTATTAAAGCATATATAAATCAGGAACACAGTCACCCCTTGTTCATGCTTTTAATGCCCTTCAAAGCATCTCATGCTGCAATGGCTTTCCAGCCATCAGAACCGACCGACAACACCACCACAAAGTCCTTAGCTGACTGGAACGCACCAGCTGTATTCTCACACCAAAGCATTAACAGCCCCAAATATCTCAAAACTAGAGTAAAGAGTAAGCACCATACAACACAACTCATGTTAAAAAAAAGGAGAATAAACAATCACTTCTAGCAGTGCTTTCCACATATTTCTAGAAATGGCACACCTGGTGATTTCTGCAAGAAAAACATTTCTCTATAGGTTTTAAGAGTGCCATAGCTCCTAACCCCATATTTCTAGGTCTCGTATGAAGTAAGTCATTGAGAGTTTTTAAAAAAAAACAACACACACAACAGCATTCCAAAGGAAAATATTTCGCTTTTGAAGTCACATGATACACATTTTTCTGCCACATTTCTCCAACATATGGTAGTTAAGACTGAAAACAAAACACTGAAAATAAGTGGTATTGATAATTATTTGGAGCTACATCTTTCCAATGCTTTTACAAATGAAGACATGTATTTAATAGGCAGATATTCAAAGTAAATCAGACTAGAAGCTACCATAGCTTTTCACAGTGATTTCACCAGAGATGGAATCAGTTTCCAAAACATGAAACATTTTCTCCTCTTTCAATCCTGGCAAAAAACCCCAAACAAATACCCAACCACCACTACCACCCCCCAATAAAAACACAGTCCTGGAAACTTCAATTCTAAGCATTAATCAACTGTAACACATTTCAGCCCCAAAAATGTACTGTAAATAAAATATATCTTCCAGTAACGTATCTGTGAGATGAATTTTACTTGTATGCCATTCCTTTCACATGCATTTCTAGTTTAAGGCAGTTTTTAATTGTTTTCACTATCAAACTATTTTAATTTAAATTTACATCTCCCATGTGTATTTTTTTATACAAACATACACAATTCCTCCTAAGTAAACTACAGTAATCACAGCATGGGGTCAAACATGTACATACAAAGTCAAAGCCAATGCACAGTGCCTTAAGCATGGGAATGTTCCTTCTCTGCAGCTTTCCATTTTACATACACATCCTATGTATGTATCACATATTAATTTATATTCTTGATATTAAAAAAATTACTGATAAAGTTTAATTTTAGTATTATATTCTTCAAAATCATCTTGTTCCAGTTCAGTATTAAATTCTTATTTCCACCTGTCAAACTTTTTTACCAAACTCTACACGTTGAATGTGCGGTCATAATTTACAAGCTACTTAATTAATATGTAGTCCCAGAAAAAAAAAATAATAAAAATAGTATGCTTCAATGAATGCATCACTCAAAATTATTATTGAGATGCCAGAAATAACTCAAGATTTCTTTCAAAAAGTTCAATTCCACCAAGTTTTCCATCTTTTTCAATGTTACAGAAGTAAATACTTGGAATTCATAGAAGCAGGTGACCGAAAAAAAATACTAATTTCAAAAGGATGTGAATTCAAACTTAAACGTGGTAACACGTAGATCTTTTTACATAGATTAGTTACATAAGCTCAATACCAACAGTGAAAACTTTTAAAATACTAAATACGAGCAAGAACTATTGACAGAGTATAAAGGATGCCCATCACTGAGTAGCGCTCCTGAGGAACAGCTGTAATCACAAGCTGCTCACACACAGATGTACCTATCCAGTCATCCATAAGCCTACACTTTCTCATATCTATATAAACAAAGATGTATTTCTCTATAAAGACATAAA
>VWPV01006721.1:0-20790 GCA_013389885.1 Geococcyx californianus
ATTATTATCATCATCATCGTCATTATCATTATCATTATCACATTTTTCTCTTCCTTTGCTGTCCTATTAAACTGTTTTTATCTCAACTCACAAGTTCTGCTCTGTTTTTCCCTTTATTCTTTCCCCCATCGCACTGCAGGGGGAAGAGTGAGTGACTGGCTGTGTGCTGTTTCACTGCCTGCTGGGTTAAACAGCGAAACTTTGTGCCTATCTCATTATTTCAGGGATTCTGCCCTGGTACTTCCTAGGGAGACCTATGTAACAGGCAGAACATGCAGACAAGAAATGCATAGCAGCATACCAAGCATGGCTGCCCTCTTTTCTGTGGGGTGCACTGTGCTTGCTTATGCTGAGCATGCACAGTGCTGTTCATCTAATTTGAGTGGACCTTCAGAGATAAAGTCTGCCCTACCTAAATTTCAATATCCTGTTTCAAACCATGGTTTTCCAGAAAAGAGACTCAGACAGGCCACTTTAACATTTAAAATCACTATCAGTCTTCCTCCTAAGACACAATCAAAAGCAGTACCTTAAAAATGCTTTTGAAAAAATGTACTCCACTACTAGTCCACTCCTCTGTACACAAACTCTGCCTTAAGTATCCTGGTAACAAAAGAGAAACCTAGGATGTGTAAAGGCTAACAGAGAAAGTTAGAACTGGTGCAAGTTTCGTAAATGGAAATTGTTTGTGGTTTTTTGTAGAGGAGTAGAGGAGCGAAAACATTGTAATTTCTTGGCAGAGCAATTGTTTTTTGCAACAGATGCACGAGTACATTTCTGAGAGTTTTACATGGCATTCCTTCCTTCTGGATAACCTAGCAAAGGGACAGAAATCTTCATGGCAATGTAAAGATAATTCATAGATGAAACAATTCTATCCACTGTTTGCAGACATTTTACTATGTACATGTTATCAATGACACATAGGTAGTAATTGAACTAGCTAACATCCTTATCAATGTTAGCTCCAAAAATCAGAAAACTTCACCTTACTGTGGTAGGATAGAAGATAAAACAAAGCAGGGAGTGATGTTCTTTCTTGAGGATGTGTTAAGCTAGACTCCATTGCTCCCGTTTGCAAGTCTGTCTTGGTTAAGTAAATCTATTTTACTAGACAGTGTGTGGTAAGAAGACTGTTTAGAAATGAAAGATAGACTGTGGAACAAGTTCTCAGGCTTTAGTTAAAATACTGAGAAAACTTGGGAAAGGTGATAAAAGAGTTAAGCCCGGTGCCTGGGAGGGCAAAAGGAAAGTGTGTTTATAGTTAAGCAACCTGGGATTATTATGTACATGGAAAACTATGTGTATAAAAGGCAGCCGTTGTTTTAATGAAGCAGTTGTTTTTATCTTGCTAATAAGGAGCTATTGTCGTTCTTTGTCCATCCCGACAACAGTACAGTGCTAAAAGCACTTTAATTCTTGTGACCTAATTACTTTATCATAACTTTTAGGCTATGAAGCAATTTCAACTAACCGAGATGTTTTACATGCTTTAATTTAGACTCGCCTGATTGGCACTAAAATGACAAGATAATTTAACAGTTTTGTCTCTCGCTAAACTTTCTCCCCTCCCCGAAGCTTTTAGAGAGGCCTTTTTATTTATTTATTTATTTATTTTAATAAATTCAGCTGTTAGATAAAGGTGCCCTCTTATGGAGAGTGTGGGCACCAAGTCTTGTTAAAGTTTTTAAGGGTTTTTTTACAGGCTCAGTAGACATGGTTTTCTTATGAATAAACATAGTGAACAGTCAGTAAACTACAGCAGGTGGACAAAGTATTAAAACATGTAATTTAGAAAGTAGAGACTTTCTTTGAATTAAGCACTTGGTTCCTTCAT
Source organism: Geococcyx californianus (assembly GCA_013389885.1). NCBI lineage: Eukaryota > Metazoa > Chordata > Aves > Cuculiformes > Neomorphidae > Geococcyx > Geococcyx californianus. The sequence goes on from VWPV01006721.1 coordinate 1,838, forward strand.
AGTATACGTCTGTGAAAATCTTTCTCTTAAAGGCATTTTTTTGCTTTTGACTTCAACAACAATTGAACGGTAGAGTGCTGCTAAATTGCTTGCCCAAGGCTTAAAGTCTTTAAACATCTATACTCTCTGGAACACTGAAAGTACTCAACATTTAAAGTAAGCTTACATCTTTTCAGTATCTAGAGATCTAATATCTTGTGCTCAAGAGTAAAAAGAATTGCCTGAAGCAGTCTTTGAATCATTGATGTATTTTTCTATTGTTTATCACTCTGTAGCACATTTTTACCTTGTGCTTTATAAGAAGGGAAATGGAAAGCTGGAGTTAGGGTTACTCTAATGAACAAATGCAGTATTAGTGAGTGAGACCATTTCTGGAAAACAGTTCTATTGTCCTCACAGCTGAAGGACATAACAAACTATGAGGGGTAAAGAAAATAATAGAATAAATAATTTGAAATGTGGAAAACGCTTGTGACTGTAAGTGGCTATAGAACTGTGTGTTGAGCTTGTCTAAAAGGACTGGTTGCTCTCTAGATATTTCAGATTACTGATCATAATGGCACTGCTCTTAACAGACAGGATGACACCCAGTCTTCCAAGACCTGGCTAAGTGCAATACTTCTATAAAACACACTTTTTCATCCACCTCATCTGTTCTGGTATTTATTTTGAAGTGGCAAAATAATGTGTTTGCAATGTAAAACTGAAAATCAAATGTTGCAAGAGTAGAGCAATCCAATGAGATTTTGCACTAAAACCTTATTTTGATCTCTCTACAGTATTGGCTCTGCCACTCAGAAGCAGTGTTTTCTGTACAGCCTCTCAGCACAGTGACACTGCAGCTCAGTGAGAACTTTCAGATACTGCTGCTGGGTTGCTTTGCATAGCAAAATTGCTTAAATTTAAATGGACATATTGTTTACTTTTCTGGTATTTTTTTGTTAGATAATTTCATAGCCATATTCTAATTCATTGGCAGATTTCAAAAGATCTTAATACCTTAGTAATAATAGTCCACTAGTTCTGCAGCACAAACCAATGACAAATATAATGTGAAAGAGTAAAGGAATCACAAAGCCTGCAACGCATTACCTTCTGCAATTACTAAACAGTTTGATGCAACAGGACTTCTGTGGTTCATGAAGCTGCAGCAGCATTGTCTCATGACATGATACGTCTGTCTTTACTACTATTTATTTACATACTGCCTATTTTGGCGTGTAGATCTTCTATGCTAATATTGATTCACACCATCAAAAAAACCCATCTTGCATTGAATTTGATGTTGAATTCTTAGACCACTGCCATGGCAGAAGGAGATCATACACATGGCAGTTCTCCCACAGGGTGCCATCTGAATGGCTTATTTTAAAATACAGAAAGAACTATGCTAAAGAAAAGTCAGGAGAAAATAAACAGTATAACAACGTAAGTAGTGACGTCTGATTTTTCACTTTTAAAGAAAAATGACAACTATTGACAAAGAGAGAGAGGGAAGATTAATGTAAGTACACGTTAAAAAAAAACAATGAAAACTTGTTTCTAACAGTTGATAGGCATTAAGGAAATCGCTCATTTTGACTTACTGCACACACCAATGGAGCAGCTACTGAGACAGCAATATTTCATGACTGACAGAAAGAAAGATTGCTGGAGAAGAAAATAGGATCATTTTCATTTTATATCTATCCAATCCTTGTGAGGAAGCAGTCACATTAATAGAAGCATTGTAACTTTAACACAGCCCAATGCCAAACTGGAAATATAATGCAAGAGGCTAGACTTTCTGAAGCCAGTTATTGACCATCTCCTTGTTAATCATGTCCATGAATGAAAAGTTAGCCCAGTAATGCATTATATTGTATAATGTTATTTGTCAGGAAGTGTGGGCAGAGGGCAAGTCTGTCCTGTCCTTCAGGAGGATCTATTGTAAGTGCAAAAGTAGATAAGGACCAGATGGGTCAAAAATTCTTTTTTAGCTTTTGCAGAAAAGATGCTGGCAAGAAACTGTAGCAATTTCCACTTTATCGATACTTCCATTTGGTTCATTTATATTAAGAGAAGTACTAGACATTTTTCTTCCAATGTGTTTACATTCAGCACAATCTTGTATCCATGCTTTACTTCTCTCACAGTGTACTTAAAGTAAGCTGCACGTTGACATACGTATAGGATTAACAAGATTACAAATAGTTTGATCACTGCATTTCTTCAGGTGGCAATGCAGCTGTAAAACATACTGTTTAGGAGACTATATCCAATTTGAACACTAAGTGGTGCTACAATGTTAACTATTGCAATTTACGCTATGTCCTGCCTTAGAAGTAGGTTGTACCATCTGATAAATCCCATCACCCTTCACTTATTAATTAGGTATTACATGTACTAAATAGTAATAATGGTTTCATTGTTATTAGGGGTGTAACTAAGACTTTCTCTGCATGAAAACAGAGACCAAATAAGTACATTAGTCTCTACTCATTGTGCCACTCTAGCACTGAGTAATTGCAGCCTGATAATGAATCCAGATCCCATTGCAGTAGATGTTTTTTACAGAAACAGATGAAAACCAGTTGTGTGTGGATGCTTTTGAATGACTTATTTCAATTCACTGTAACAAATTACTTATTTAATATTAATTTAGCTTCTATGTCATAAGGAAATCTATTAGCAGTATAATGCACAGTAATTTTTAAAAGGTCTGACATTGTTAGCCAACTACATATCATAGAATCATAAAATCATAAAGTGATTTAGGTTGGAAGGGATCCAGTTTCAATGCCCCTGCCATGGGCAGGGACATCTTCCACTAGATCAGGTTGCTAAAAGCTTCAGCCAACCTGGCTTTGAACACCTCCAGGGATGGGGCATCCACAACTTCTCTGAGCAACCTATGCCCGTGCCTTACCACCATCACAGAAAAACATTCCTTTCTAATGTCTTATCTAAATCCCCCATCTTTTAGCTTAAAACTGTTAACCCGCATGTTATCAATAGACTTCCTTATAAAGAGCCCCTCCCCAGCTTTCCTGTAGTCCCCTTTAACTGGAAGGCTGCTATAGGTCTCTCTCCCTGGAGCCTTCTCTTTTCTAGGTTGAACAAACCCAGCTTTCCCAGCCTGTCCTCATATGGGAGGTGCTACAGCCTTCTGATCATCTTCATGGCCCTCCTCTGGACTTGCTATAAGGCTAATTAGCCACATAATCATCATCTGGATATCATTATCTGGAATATCACAAGCCTGCCTTGTCCCAAAGATAAACATTACTATTCCAGTAACATTGGATACTGAAACATTACAGATTTCAACACAGTCAAAGCATTCAGAAAGCAAATGTACATCATCACTAAAATGTCAAAATAATCCCTCCCTGCCATGGGATGCTGGTGCTGCATCAGGAACAGTGGCAGGTTTAGGGCAAGCAAACGTAAGTACAGGAGACAGATCATGTAGGAACATTTTCGAATTTATGCTTGTGGATTTTGTAATGTATTTTTCTTAGTACTAAAGAAGGCGAAGATTTATTTGTAAAAATGAAGAAAACAAACTTCGATTGTTATTTTGTTATGACAGGCACGCTGCATTTTCATACTCTGACATAAAAACTATCCTGTATTTCTCTTTCCTGCTCTGAAGCAGCAGGGAATTCAAGATATTTCCAGTGACTTTTCATGGTCTTACGCTATGACTACAGACAAAAACTACACGCATGACCAATTTATGCAGCCTTCTAGACCTGCTGAGATCCTAAGAATATCATACTGGGGATTCGGTGCTGACAACACACCCAGACCACAGCAAGACACCTTCAGGAATATAAAGCACTGACAGGGAAACCACCAACAAGCCTAGGTGGGCTGGCACTTTAACTTTGGAGCTAAGCATTTTACCTTACGCTTAGCTGTCATTTTGGTTGTGGCCAGCTATCCATAATGGATTTAGACACATATTGTAAGAAATGGAGCTGTGGAGCCTCATGCTTAGTGGTCTTCAGGTGCCTACTGTCCCCCCTGTACAGAACTATTGTCTGTTGTCCACACCCAAAAGCTCGGAGGATGTTTTTACTGTTTAAGGAAGACATAACTCTGAAGCACTTCCTTTAGTAGAATAACACATAGAATCATAGAATGTTTTGGGTTGGAAGGGACCTTAAAGCCCATCCAGTTCCATCCATCCTGCCATGGGCAGGGACTCCTCCCACCAGACCAGGCAGCTCAAGACCCCATCCAACCTGGCTTTGAACACCTCCAGGGAGGTGACATCAACAGCTTTCCTGGGCAACCTGTGCCAGTGTCTCACCACCCTTGTTGTGAAGAATTTCTTCCTAACATCTAATATAAATCTTCCCCCTTTCAATTTAAAGCCATTCACCCTCATCCTGTCACTACATGCCCTTGTAAAATGTCTCTCCCCAGCTTTCCTGTAGGTCCCTTCAGGTACTGGAAGGCCACTAAAGGTCTCCCTGGAGCCTTCTCTTCTCCAAGATGTAACAACCTGGACAAGCTGGAGAAGTGGGCCTGCATGAACATAATGAGGTTCAACAAGGCCAAGTGCAAGGTTCTACACCTCAGATGGGGCAACCCCCAGTATAAATACAGGATGGGGGACGATGTGATTGAGAGCAGCTCTGCAGAGAAGGACTTGGGTGTGCTGACTGATGAGAAGACTGACAGGAGCAGGCAATGTGTGTTCTAAGCTCAGAAGGCCAGCCGTGTCATGGGCTGCATCAAAAGAAGTGTGGCCAGCAGGTTGAGGGAGTTCATTCTTCACCTCTACTCCACTCTCGTGAGACCCCATCTGGAGTATTGTGTTCAGTTCTGGAATCTCTGACATAAGAAGGATGTGGAACTGCTGGAATGGTTCTAAAGGAGAGCCATGAAGATGATCAGAGGGCTGCAGAACTTCTGCTACAAGGACAGGCTGAGAGAGCTGGGCTTGTTCAGGCTGGGAAAGTGATAAAACATCTCGCACTGAGCTTCAGACCAGCTTATTTTTCATTGCTTGCTTTCCAAGAGATCTTCAAAAGGTATTGCAATGAGCCATCAGTAGAAAAAAAGCACCTAAGTATCTTTAGAAGCTTATTAGGCAAATGGTTGATGTTACAGCCCAGGGACGCCAGGGAATGACTTCCACCCGGAAACCCATTTAGCATGGAAGATGAATGAAGAGCAGCAAGAGATCGTGGTTGCGAAGCACTGCTTCTGTTTTGCGTTCCCCAGGGGCGCCGCGAGCAGAGCCGCATCCCGCGGGATCGCTGCCCGCACCTCCCCTGGCAGCGCCACGGAGCAGAGCCGCGCTCCTACCCCAGCTCCCCGCGCCCCTTGGCGGCGCTGCTGCCTTTACCACTTCTGCGCCCACAGCCGCCAACAGCCGCCCCCGCCGCGCTCGGATCACCGTTTTAGCTCCCCGTGGGGCTCCCAGGAGCAGCCACTCCCTCCAGCAGTCACGGGCGGGCGGCAACAGGATCCCTGCCCGAACACACGCTCTCCAGCCGGGCCGTAGCCTCGCCCGCTACTTCCGCGAGGGGGCGCTGCGGCGGGCGCGGCCGCTCCCCGGGCGAGGCTCCCGGCGGGCGGCGGCTGCGGAGCCGAGCGAGGAGACAGCGACTTTGCAGCGCGAGGGAAACACCTACCTGTGGCATGGCAGAAGTGAGTATTGTCTTTCCTCCGTCGTGTTCGCCGGGCTTTGTCCGAGACTGCGCTCTCGGCTGCTGCTCGCGACTCCCTCTGCCCCCGTCCTTGCCTGGGAGGCTGGCTGGAGCACTGAGTAAAGTAGGCAGTGTATACGGTTGGTTCTCTCGTCCTTTCCCCATCACTGTGGTATCTGACTTTTTTATTTCTTTTTCTTTCCCCTCCCCCGTATTTTTATATTTTTTAAAAAATTCTTTAAAAAATAAAATTAAAAAAATCTCCCCAAACCAAAACCCAACAGCCCTGGCATCAGCATTTTGGCAGGTGTTTTCCCGGCACATCCCAGGTTCTCCTAGTCTCCAGCTTGTTGAATTCTGTCCCCTACACCCACTTGAGGAAAGAAAATTCAACTCCCAGCAAGCTGCGCCTGAGGTTCCAATTGCTATCTCTGAGGCAACAAAGAAAATGTATTTGTCTTAATTTTCTGTGAGTGGTAGTGGAGAGCAGAGTGGGCTGCAGATGAAGGATTTTCTTCTGTGCCGTCACGTCCCCTTGGTTGCTAAGCAGTGGTGACCACATCTGTAGAAAGATGGAAGAAGCACACAGGGGATGGAGAGGAACAGGAAAAGCTAGGAAGAACAGCATGTCCTCATCTCCGGCAGCCTTTCCTGCTAGATATTTGTGTAGAAAAAACCTCCAATGGATTAATCATTCTTATGCACATTGTTACCTTATGTCTAAACTTCTCACATTCCGGCTTGTACTCCAGGTAGAGCAAAGTTGTTTTGTTTTTCCAGTTTGATTTGTTGTGACTTTTATGTATTTACACAAAGAGAAGAAATTTAGAAAAGCATACTTCTTGCTTTCTACGTGAGTGGTACTGCTTCAGCCTTAAAAAAATCTTGGTAGGAAAGTGAACAATGGGAACAACACTTAAACAAAAGTACATGGTTGATTTATGAAAAATAATAAAGTGGGAAATTTTCATGAAGAAAATTAATTTCAGTACAAATTTCCCCTACTTATTTAAATTCAGATTTTTGCCATTTGACTTCAGGACTCCAATCTATAGAATGTTCCTTTGTTACCAAATTTTCTCTTTGTTCCTGGAATATACTGAAAATATTTATAGTTTGACTGGGATGCAAAAAGCAAAATTAAGGAGTGGAAGGGAAAATTTTAACTTTTTTCCCAGTTGAACTTGTTTTAGAGCAAATGCAAATGTTAGCAACAAAAAACCCCCAAAACCTTAGTATTTTGTGAGATAAGTTACTGTAATGACATGTTTACTGTTTGATGTAGAACACCACAGCACTATCAAAGTGTGAATTTTCACATGGAGTGAAAGGCAGTTCTGACACTGCCATTTTCATCTCAATAGTGTGTATGTGTTGGAGGAAAATGTCTTCTAGCTTCTAACTGGACTGAAAATCTACTATTTATGAGAATCTGATCAGTCGCCACATCATTCTTGTTGGTGCCAAACCCAGCTGTTGCTGGCATTTAGAAAGTATCCATCCTAAACCTTGGCTCTGATCTCTCTGTGATAAACACCGTGGCTCCTTGGCCAGGCCTGATGTAAAAGGGTGTGTCAGGGTAGGAACGCAGAGCTGTGTTGTGTCCATTGCGCACCGAGGTTCGGAGTGGTTGGAGGTGCACACAGGGGGCGGCAAGATTTGCCAAAGGCCAGGTTGGCCATCAGCCAGTCCAGGGAGTTTAATGTCATCCTTACCCACACTCCAGCCCTGTCACCTGCCTATGTTAGGGATTCAAGAAGATAATTTAATGTAGGCTCTTGCTATTTTTATTCTTTCGTGCATGTTTTTTTGAAATACTATGTTTTTTAAATGGTCTTTTTAAAGGTGTATTTAGGTGAAGTTTATGCCATCACAGATTTGAGGAAAAGATAAGATTTGCTTAAATCTTGGACATTGATAAAGACATATATTATTCTTAAGAGACAAAAGCAAGCATTGCCCCTTTCATATTTAAAACATTGTGTTTGCAGCTGAAGTTCAACAGAGAAAAAAGGAAACGAGTGAAACAAATTGTTGATTTTAAAATTACATTAAAAGAAATTGAAGTGCTGATAAATAGTATGAGATGTGAGCAAATTACTGGGCAAAAAATAGATTTTGTTAATTTAAAATTTTGTTACCAGCAGTACAATATTGATATGGACAGGTTTTGCTTTCAGTATTTTATTTTAAAACTAGTTTCTCTTGTTTGAGGCAAAGATGAAGGTAAATCTGAAGTAATATTGAAAAGATAAATACTTCAATTTTCTTCATTTAAGTAAATCCAATATACTGTTAATACATACTGCTCATAAGCAGTGATAGCATGCAGAAAGCTTTCCACCTTATTCTAGTCCAAGGAAATATACTGTCCTTATGTCCAGTCCTTTAAGCACGTCTTCATTTAATTTTTTTATAGTGACACTAGGTTGGATGCCTTCTGCAGCATGTCCTTTGGGACTGTGTATGTGCATACAGTCCAGAACACATGGAGATAAAACTGGCCTAATTTAATCTTCAGAAAGACTTTTCCCTCCTGTTGACATAAATTGTAAACTCAGCCCAGGACAAGGATGTATTTATCAATAATAATCACAGATGTCACGCTCCTTAGAGACAGTTGAGTCATTCTCATTCAACATTGAGTGGTTGTGCTGGTTAAAGCACTTTTGTCCAGTTTCCAGGGAAGATTTCCCATTAACGGTCTTGGTCCTCGTGTTAAAGGGTTTTGTCACCATTAACTAGTTGATGTCCAGATAGCGGATAAACCCTTTCTTACATTTCTAAATACAGGTTACATTTTCCTATGTGATGTAATAAGTTCAGTATAAATAGTTTTCTTAAAGGCTTGGAAGAAATCTGCTGTAGAAATTCAGTAGCAAAGCAGAAGTTAAAAACAAAAATTTAAACTGTCTTGCATTCTGGGGAAAAAAAACCCCAACCAATAGAAATTTGCATATATTTTCATATGTGTGCAAGTATGTTTAACACAGTTATTTCCATAGAAGTTCGATGTTTTGGGGTGTGATTTTGTTGTGGTTGGTTGTTTGCTTTGTTTGGGTTTTTTAACAGCCTCCTTGCCTACCATGAGCTTTCACTGTATAAAAAAAGTAAATAAGTAGATTTTAGGTTCTTGGGGGAGTGATAACTGGTTTTGGTTTTTCAGATAAATGGTTGACAGTGTGGCAACTGAATCAGAGGCAGATAAAAAAGAAGGCAAATGGCATCAAGCACTTGCAAGTCTCAGAACACAAAGTCCTATTCTTTTAAGCAAATGCCATCATTTCTAGGCCCAAACACAGGTGTATTGTATGTTCGAGAGCAGTACTGATCTCTCTTTCTCACGCTTTTACATTGTTAAAACATTTATGTTAACACTCTAGAAGCAGGAAAAGGGTGTCTAACAAGAACAGTAGTTGCTATTCCATTTATATTTGTTGTTTACAAGAATTTTAGTCTATCTTAAATGGAAATAATAAATAAGGATGATCTTAAGGGTTTTTTTCTATTTAGAATCTGCCTCTGGTCAGTCAAACTGAGGACAATGTTCCTTCTACCTTTGGACAAATGTATCAAATGACAGTAGCTTGGTTTCTTTGTAAGTAGTTTAAGAAATGTAAATTTGTTTACCATCAAATGGGCCAGCCACAAAACACACTGCCTTTTTCATGGCTTTGTGTTACAGGCGTGTGTGCCCATAGGTATCTTTTAGAAGGAGGCTGTTGTTTAGTTTGCAGGATTGAAGAAGTCTCTGGTAACTGATTGTCTAAAAGAGTGTTTTAGTGCTATTCTTCTAGTTTCTTATGCTGTATGAATTTACATGTTCTTTTCCAAAAGTTGTAACATTCTGTTTCTATCAGCTCTTTACTGAATTTATATATAGAAAGCTGTGTGTGAATTTGAAGATAAAAGTTTCATTTTTCTGTGAGCTCATAGAGCTTTTTTGTTGGCTAAGCTATAAAATGCACAGATAAAAGATAGACAACACTTCCACCCTGTCTGGAGTTCTAAAAAATTCAAGAAAGTGAGGGGAAAGGAATGCAGGCTTAGACTAATAGGCTATTCCACTTTCCTGATGAATACTTGATTAAATTATTTATTCCTACTGCATGGCTGGAAAGGAAGGAACTTTTAAAGCTGAGTGCTGATGAAGTGCAGTGGCTCTGGCAGTCTGGTCTGAAACAGCTGTTTTCTATTTGCCTGAAAAAGAGAATAGTGGTGAATTAAGTAGAAAAAAGGAAATAATATTTTTTTTAAACAAACTGCTGTACTTTATATAGTGGGGTTTTTTTAAGAAAGGTTTTCTGTGAATGTCTTGCAATTCTGTTTTAATTATATTGCAGCTGCTTTCCTCAGCCAGGTAGCACTTGTTTCTAGAGACTCACTTGTTTCTAGAGAACTATGTACTACGTCATGCATATTAAGAAAGGTTGTGTGCCTACATCAAGGAACAATTCATCAGTGTCCATGTATTAAATTAAACTTAATTTCGGTTTGTTTCCTTGTTTGTTTGTTTTCCCTAACGTGGCCACCTACGGAGATGTCTTCAATCCACTGAGGCAGCCGAGAAATAAATGGTGTAGTTTGGCACTTCTTTTTCTGACTTCAACACCATTTATTTTTTTTCTACACACAAAAGTTATATGTGTGCATGTGAGTTAAGCAATGGTAGGCAATGCAGGAAGCTTTAGCCAATAATACAGTACTTTGATGTTAAGATGCATGATGGCAAATGCTGTGTTGCTGGACCTTCTGAGGTGTATGTTTGAAATGTTCACAATGAGTTTCTTAAAGTTGTTTATAATACAAGTATTTAATTTTAAAAATATTTTCATATAAAAAACCATTATGATGATTTCTAATAGATTCCTTCAAATTTCATGTTTGATTCCACTCAACAGGTTGTGTATACATAGTTTGCCTCTGCTCTCAGCTTTGATGTAGGGGCTGGGGGGGAAGATACAGGCTCTCAAGCCTTTCTCATTACTGCAAGTGTTGCAAAAGAGCCCTCAAACTGCTTGGTTTACTACATATGCTACAGATTTTATAGTGAGACCTCTTCATTCAGTTGCGTATTTGCCTTATGGTGATTCCAGGATCTTCCTTAAAATCACAAAATTGCACAAAGAATGAATTTGACCCAGTATTATGGAATGTGCTACCTGTCATTTTACCAGTAATTGTTTACCTGGAATACCATTTTATGTTCATCTAAATAATATTTCTTTTTAAAGTCTCGTTATGATGTAACCTCCTTTCAGTTGTAAATCTGAGTTGGAAAAACTGGGGGAATATTTTTCCCTTGTATCCTTATGAGTACTTTTACTTACTGTTGCTGTAGTTATATTTTCAAAGATCTGCCTGTAGTAGGTTGCGTTTATTCATCTGGTGCTTTGTGCTGCAAAGTAAATGATTAACAGGTGTCATTTCCAGAAGTATTCCTAATGGCTCTAGATTTGATAATGAACAAGCACTGATAACTATCAGGGAAATCAAGTTGGATATTTCCTTTGCGGATCACACTGTATTAATAAAAGTGGGACTCTGTGAAGTGCTTTCATGTGTGTGAGGTGGGGCCTGTACTGATCAAAATGGTATTTACCTCTCTGTATTGGAGACGGGGACGTCATTCAGGCAGGGGCTGGCAGACAGGCCTGTCATCATAGACTGGCAGGGACATCTTTCACTGGATCACCTTGCTCAAAGCCCCCCATTCAACCTGCCAGGTGCCCAGGGTGGGCTTGTTCAGAAACGCTATGAATCGCTATGTTAAAGGCAGGGGAAACTGGTGATTCCAAGCCAGTAGATGGTTCTGTGACTTCTGGATATGTATTATTGGCAGATGTGTTTCTGTAGGGTTTTTTTCTGCCAAGTGGAACACCCTGATAATGTGGTGTGAACTTGGCATATATTTTTTTTATTTGTAGTCAATGAAGCTGATAACAATTGCAAACATTTTGAATATTTCAGAATTTATCAAGAGGGTAGGTCAGTAAAACCGTCAACTTTGTCTCCTTAGTCTTAATCATTGAACTTTCGAGCATGTTTGAGAAAATAGGATCTCTAATACTAGTGTTAGGTTAAAAAAATAATTTTCTTTTTAATTCTTTTTATGTTGTCAATGACCAGAAGAATGGATGGCACCAGAACTGGTAAACTACATTTATCTTCTTCTACAGATTATTTTGAGATAGGTCATAAAACCTGGTCCCTTTCTTGCTGATTTTCAAGAATCTTTTTTACTTAATTGCTGAAAGTTGTTTCTCTTTGCACATAGAAGTTTTATCCTTTAAATTGGACTCTCAATGAGGTAAATTGATTGCGGAATGTATTTCCCTGGTTTGATTCTATTATCAGCAGTAATGCTTCATTAATAGCTATCAATATTTCAATGTTTTTCAACAATTCAATATGGTATAATGTTTTACTGCTGCCTCATTCATGTATCAGCTTGCAAACGATATCAAGCCAGTGAAACCTTGATTTTGAAACTCTGAATTTAAATGTGAAGGGCAAAACATTTTCAGTGAAAAGAAAATAATTACAAAATTAAATTGCTACATCAGATTTGCAATTAATTTTTAATTCAGAAGATTTTGTTTTCTTTTAGAGGATACTGTCATATTTGTTTATTTGTTTATTATTTGTCCTGCAGGTGCAAGAGTAGCATTAACTTTGGGGTTTTGTTTTTGCATGACTTAATCTAATCCAGTTAATTTTTTTTTGTTTGTAATTGTTGTTTACACAGTCTAGAACAGGAGTAGTTTGTGAAAAGCAAGTAAATAAGAAAAGTAAAATAAAGCATCAGAGATACGTTTCCAGCTTCCTTTAGACTCTTCAGCAGTGTGGGGTTTGTATCATTCTGTGCAGGGGAAGAAAGGTTTCCTGTTGTATTCTTGCCAGCTGGATGTACTGTCAGATAAATTTTAATACAAACCTGTCTTGCAATACAAGAGACAAGTAAAATAGAAAGACAAGAAGAAAAAGGGATGAGGGAGGACAGGTACTTCAGAAAAGACAAAGACTTGGACTCAAGCCCCAGTGAAAACTACTGCCAAAGCTGCCTTGAAGTTCCATTTTTCTGGCTTATGATCACATGAATGTCTCAAAGTGACTGATAAAGACTGAGTGAATCAACCTTGTCTACTGAAAAGACTCAGTGATCACAGGGAAAAACTTTCTTTCAAAAATAATTGCATCCCTGAACAAAACTGAGAAACACGGATGGATTGTAACAAATGCAGGGCTTATTTGATTGTGAAAGAGACCTGTGGTTATCTTCCTAGTCTCACCACAGCATTTTCTAACACTTCAAATTCAAAAAGCCTGTTTTTTTCACAATCTTTTTTCTTCTTTGACTTTTACTTGTGATAGAAAGCAATTGTTTAGTGAAATAGGTCTGACCATTAGAAAGTATGGGAAAGCCAAAGGAAGTGCTTCCTCTTTACTTCAGCCACTGGCAAAATACTGAAAATAGTTTGATTAACATTTGAGTTAAAAATAATGATGGTGGAAGTGCCTGCTTTTCTGAGGGTCATTGGGAAAACCAGCATCATTAATAGAGTTCTGTCCAGCTCCTGTGTTCTGGCTTTATGTAGGGATCAATGCTATTCTCAGAGCACTCCTCTGTGAAGAACTGAATACAAAGCTTTTTATTGAAAAAATGGCATTAAAACTGTATTTGTTCTGTACTTCGGTTGTTGTGCAGATTCAAATATTTAGAAAGTAAAGCTTTCTGTGTGCAGATTGGATGTAAGCATAACCCGTAGCATTAGTGCCACTCCAAAATGTGTCATCACTGTGGACAGAACTTTTAACTGGAAGTAGGGTAGCAAGGCCTTGTTATGAGAATTACATTTTTCTTACATGTCTGCGTTGTTCTTTCTCCTGTAATTTCCCATCATGGCATCAGGAATTTTCTCTTTTCTTCTGTTCATCAGGAAGCAGATAGTGAACTTTGCCAATGTGGCTGACAGCCTCAAATCTCTTCTAGCAACACAGCACCGTGTTTTAGGCTGTTGAGCTGAAAGGAATAATTGGTATTGAACTCATCTCCATTTTACAGGCTTATTCTGCTTCTGTGGCTTTTTAATGGATGTCATAAGTAAACAGTTATTTTCTGATACAGGTAAAAATTCAATAATATAATGGAGGTGCTAAATCCTTCTTGAGCCAGACAAATGAACCTTTTCAAGAACATCCTGCCATACATCTATGTGATAATGTATGTTGATGCTGTTTTCCATTTTCAGGGTGTTTGCACAAAGACGTAGAATGGATTTGGGAATTTTGCTTCCATATCACTGTAACCCGAGCCAGGTTTTACTGATCACTCCCAGTCTGTATCCATTTGCACAACAGCAGCTGAGCCTCACTAGGAAATTAAGGGCAAAAAGTAGACTCAGATTACACTAATGAGCCCATTAAGTGAGGTATAGGGAGCCTGTCTGGTCAGAATGAGGAACTGAAAGAGAGCTGGCTGTATGCCTTGCATTATGTCTCTTACATTCTGTAGCTGATTTTCACCTTCTGTATATTTACTAGGGGGGAATATTTTATTCTTTTCCAACATTTGAGGGAGAAAACCTGATGGAATTGGTGTTTGCAGGCTATAAAGCTCATTATAAAGCACTAACAAAGCACATTTGCTTTCTAAAATATTTCAGATGGTATGTCTGTTCAGGTATGTTCTCTGACCCTTTTACAGGGCTGCTCTTTTACTATGTGGAAAATCAAAGCAAAACAAAATTACTGATTTTTAAAATAATCATTAGAAACATTTAATAAATGTTTCTAATCATGTTCTCATCCTGTTTATTATGTTGTAAAAGTGTTATCTGTAACAGCAAATAAATTTGAAGATTACTTCAGAATTTTAGGAGTTTTCATTTAAGGGAAAAATGTGTTTGGTATTACAGGTAAACATGTGCTTTGCAGCTATGGCCTAATGGAAACAATAATGTTTTGATCTTTCTCATAGATAAAATAAAGGTCAGTGTGCATTTTAAGAATTAAAGAAAATTATTTATTACTGTTTCAACGCTAGTGAAACATAGATTTGAGTTCTGCAGTTTGCTGTTAACTTGTAACTTGTTAGGTTTTGTTACCTTTTCTCTACTCTTTTTAATTTATTTTTAGTTATTGAGTTTTAATTATTATTATTTCAGTTCCTAATGAATTTTAGCTCTTCAGGAGGGAAGCTATCAGCTGCAGTTTTTGGGGAGCTGCGCTGGTTTGATATCATATATTGCTGTTCTTCGCAGTGGTGATGTGTTAGCGATGGCCCCATACTTAAGCAGAAAAACAGGAGAAATTGGTAACAGACCAGCAAAAACTTGCAGCAGATATTCACAAGCTCCACCTAGTAGAACACAAGGCAGAATGACGATAAGAAAACATCGAACTATGTAACAGTCTTAAAGTATTTATAGCAAGTGTTACACCTGCATGATTTGATGGAATAAATCACTTGGAGATGTTTCTGCGGGGTCTGAGCATCGCATACAAACTTTAAGTAATTTTCATGGAGTATTCTGATTTACATGGATTAACAGATGACTTTTTGATTCCATGCTTGTAAGAGCCAAACTAATGAGAATCCCATGTACAAAGATGTGTGCAGCTTCTTTGCTGTGCCAGATGCTTATATACTTTGTACCCTTGTGTGCATGTAATTTATTACTGTATTAATAATTCATTAATACTAAATTATATGTTCTGAACAAATTGTGCAGAAGTTCTGATTTGCTACTGAGGCAATCTCCCTGGACAGTAAATGACCTTTGTGAGGATATATTTTAATGGATCAGCAATGGCTTCTCTGTGAAAATTGTGGCACCTAGCTATAAAAAGTCAAAAGAAACTCCCAAATTCGTTCTTTCTGTTTTCTTTCCTCTCAGCACTAAATCCTTTAACTTGCAGGGAAAACATCTTTGACAGGAGAATTATCTTTATTTTTAAGAGAGAGATAACTGAATCTGAATTTTTTGTCAGAAGCTTTGTAAAAGTTATTTCTCTAGGGAATGTTTTGTGTATGTTGTAGCTATGACTGATTCCAAGAATTATCATCTGTCCTAAAAACTGATGAATTTCACAAAATTGAGTGACTTCCCTTCAAAAAGACGAGAGATTCATCTTGACATATCCTAGTAATTACTGAAGCAGTTCTGTTGGATGTGGGGGTTCCCCTAGGTGCCAGTGTGGAGGCTTAGCGATATGCCTCAAGAATTCTTTCTCAAATAGTACTGTTGATGGAATGACTAATTTATCTCTTAGTGACATGGTGTAATTGACAAGTAGGAGTAGGTGTAGGTGTTGGGTCATAGGTTGCACTCAATTATCTCAAAGGTCTTTTCCAACCTTATGATACTGTGATCTGAGGCATTCTACTTGGTATGTCCAGCTGCCCCTGTGTAATGTTTTTTTTTTTATCTAATGATTGTTAAGAATAACCAGTCTTATATTGGTTTACAGGGTCAGACAATTTAGATTGTTTTCCAGGGTCACAGGCAGAGCTCTGTAGATATTAATTTGATGATAATACATCGCTGACAATGTGAGGAACGTGTATCTTTTATGAACAAAACTAGGAAAAGCCATATTGTTTTAGTCAGCTCTTTGGACCGCAATAAATTTTTGATGATTGATGGAAAAATATATTTGATCATAAAAAGACATGGCCATTAGCAGTACCACTGTATAAGAAGAAAAAAAGCTATTCAAGATAATCTGATTGCCATTTTTTGTTACGCTTCCCCATAATTAAACCTCTCAATGAAGTAGGGATATTTCAGAACTACTTTGGTTTAATTGGCTGGTTGCCTTTGGTTGCAGTATGACATTGACTTTCTCTGTGTGACTTTGTTAAAGGTGGTAATTTACTGTAAGGTTGACTGATGCCTAGAGGCTTCTGATACATAGCTTTTTAAGAAAATTTTTGGGAAGAACCTCTCACCTGTTTATTAATGTTTCAGTCTTTTGTCTTTATTCACAGCCCTGATTTTTTTGAGATTTAACTGAAGCTTTCTCCAACAATGCAGTGCTAAGCATAGGACTGATAGAGTTGCTGGGGGGGGGGGGATTTGCCTTTGGTTTTAATTTTGCAAAACAACTGTGAAAAAGATCTCTGACAACACAAGCTAAAAACTGTCACTCAACATGACTATATTTATCATAGAGGAGTATCAGGGCTGTGATTTTGCAAGGAAGCTTCTAGCAATAGAATCTAGACCATTAGTCTAAATGTTATATATCTTGTCTCCCTGTCCCTTTTGTTTTGCAGGAAGTTTAAATTTTATGCATGGGAAAATGCTTTTACTTTTCTTTAACATGTCCTTCTCCAAGCATGTCACTTAATATATTAAAATATATTACTAGGCCCATATGTGTAAGAAGAGGGAGGGCATCCTTGCAACCTGGTGAAAGCCGCTTTCAGCTAAATTTACTGGAGGAGGGGAACCTAAATCCATCCCACTCCTACCACTTTGATACCAGTGCTAGTAATAGATGCCTGGAGCTGGAACATAGGTCAGCAGGAGACCGCCTGAAGGGAAACACAAAGGATCTCCAGTCAGAAAGACAACTTCATCCAGTGCCAAACTTAAATGCCTCTACCAGACACATTTAGCATGGGGAATAGACAAGAGGAGACATGTGCATGCCCACAGGGCTATGATCTCATTTGCGTCACAGAGACAGGTGGGGTGGATCCTATGATTGGAATGCTGGACTGGAGGGATACAAACTCTTTAGGAAGGAACAGGCAAGAGAAACAAGGAGGGAGTGTTGCCGTGAATGTTGATTACCAGCTGGAGTGTGTGAAGCTCCACCTGGAGTTGAGTAAGGATCTAACTGAGAGCCTTTGTGTCAGGATTGAAGGGAGGGCAGGGACAGGTGATCTTATAGTGAGATGTCTACTGCAGACCACTGGACCAGGTAGAGCAAGCAGATGATTCCCTCTGTAGACAGGTGGATGAAGCCTCATGTTTGCAAGTCCTGGTCCTCATGGAGGACTTCAACCACCCTGACATCTGTTGGAGGTAAAACACAAGGCAGAAGCTATACAGGAGATTCCTGGAATGCATTGATGATAACTTCCTTCTCCAAGTGATAGAGGAGCTAACAAGAAGAGATGCTATGCTGGACCTTGTTCTCACCAACAAAGAAAATCTGGTCGGGAATGTGAAGCTCAAGGGAAGCCCTGGCTGCACTGAGCATAAAATGATGGAATTCAAGATCCTTAGGGTGGTGAAGAGGGTACACAATAAACTCACTAACCTGGATTTGAGGAGAGCAGACTTTGGCCTCTTCAGGGGTCTGCTTAGTAGGGTACCATGAAATAAAGCTCTGGAGGGGAGAGGTTCCTGAGAAAGCTGGAGAATTTTCAAGGATCACCTCCTTTAAGATCAGAAGCAATGTATCCCAACAACAAGGAAGTCAAGGAAAAATTTCGGGAGGCCTGCATGAATGAAAAAAGAACTTCTGGACAAACCTAAATACAAAAAAAGAAGCAGGGTAGGTAGCCTGGGAGGAATACAGAGAAATTGTCGAAGCAGTCAGGGATCAGGGTAGGAAAGCCCTGATAGAGTTAAATCTGGCCAAGGATGTCAAGGACAACAAGAAAAGGTCCTATAGGTGTGTCAGTGATAAAAGGAAGACTAGGGAGAATATGGGCCCTCCCTGGAAGACAATGGGACACCTGATTACCCAGGATGTGGAGAATGCTGGGGTATTCAATGAATTTTTTGCCTCAGTCTTCACTGGTAAGGGCTCTAGCCCAAGTCATAGAAGGCAAAGGCAGGGACTGTGAGATCGAAGAAGCACCCACCCGCTGTAGGAGATGATCAAGTGCAAGACCATCTAAGGAACCTGATGAGATTCATCTGCAGGTCCTGAGGGAAATTGCTGGTGAAATTCCTAACCCACTATCCATCGTATCTGAGAAGTCGTGGCAGTCCGGTGAAGATCCCAGTGACTGGAAAAGGGGAAGAATAACTCCCATTTTTAAAAAGGGAAAAAAGGAAGACCTGGGGAACTACAGGCTGGTCAGTCTCGCCTCTGTGCGTGGCAAAATCATGTAGCATATCCTCCTCGAAACTCCACCAAGGCACATGGAAAACGAGGTGATTTGTGACAGTCAAGATGGCTTCACTAAGGGTAACTTTGCTGTACAAATTTTGTGGCCTTCTATGATGGAGCTACAGCATTGGTGTCTAAGGAAGAGTAACTGACATCATCCACCTGGACTTGTGCAAAGAAAGCATGAGACACGGTCCCTCACAATATTCTTATCTCTAAATTGGAGAG